>OX465111.1:20137459-20139556 GCA_949987565.1 Luidia sarsii | reverse complement strand
CGAAACAGCAAAAGCGCGATCACCATACCTAGTTTTTGTGCGAGGTCCTTGAGCAAAGAAAAGTTGTGAAGCAGAGCGAAGATTGCGTGCAGGTGCATAGACTGACAACAGTTCTGAAACGTACTTCGGTGCCATTCCATGACGCACTTTGTAAGCGGTGAGCAGGATCTTGAAAATGACACGCTCTTCAATTTTGAGCCAATGTAGGTCACGAAGCACCGGTGTTATGTGATCCCGACGTCTTGTCAGCGTCACCAATCTAGCCGCAGCATTTTGAACAAGCTGCAGTTTTGCGATTTGGGAGATTGGAAGACCATAAAGAAGACTGTTGTTGTAATCTAGCCTCGAGGTGACGAATGCATGGACTAAACACTCTCCCTGCCTCTCTGCCTCCCTCCCTGCCTCCTTCCCTCCCTCTCTGCCTGCCTCCTTCCCTCCCTCCCTGCCTGCCTCCCTCCCTGCCACCCTCCCTGCCTCCCTGCCTCCCTGCCTCCCTGCCTGTCTCCCTCCCTGCCTCCCCCGTCCCTGTCTCCCTCCCTCCCTCCCTGCCTCCCTCCCTCCCTGCCTCCCTCCCTGCCTCCCTCCCTGACTCCCTCCCTGCCTCCCTCCCTCCTTGCCTCCCTCCCTGCCTCCCTCCTTTCTCCCTCTCTCTCTCCCTCCCTCCCCAGCCATCCCGAGATATCTCCTCTTCCCTGACCTTGAGATCCACGCCGACGACGCTACACTGGAGCGACCAAAAGAAAACCTAAATAAGTGAGCTTGCCTGTAATCTGCAATTTGACTGATTTCATTCCAGGGAGACGGCCTAGGGGAACATGAATGTGCCGGGTGCGAGGTGGACCGAATTTGGAACGCGGAATCCGTCGGGTTCAGACAAGAGAAACCAAAAAATGGTGGATCCTTTTACTTCCTCTTGCCGACAGCGATGTTGCTTTGTACGTGCTCGTCTTCGGTTGAATTTTCCACGTGCGTCGGGTGTTGTCTTCTGCTGAATGGGGCGTGAAATGGGCCGAATTGTTTTGCGAACAGAAATAGATCCCCCTCTCCCTCCTCATCACTACCATTCTCTATATAGCAGTTTGTAACCGCTCCCTTTGACACCCAAAGAGGAACTTGACAGCCAGCACACAAAGACAATTATGCCGTGACCTGGATGTACACATCAGGGCAAGGGCAAGGATTTTGGGCGCGAAACATCCTCGCCTGTCGGGTATATTTTTAGGACTCGTCCACGCCCCCTTCTCTGCGTCTCTCTGTCTGCAAAAAAGAAGACAATAGAGAGGGGAGAGAGATGAGGGAGAGAGAGGGAGATGGGAGAGAGAGAGAGAGAGAGAGAGGGTGGAGAAATAGGAGAGAGAAGTGGAGAGATAGAGGGGAAAGAAAGAGAGAGGAAGAGGGAGAGAGAGGGAGATGGGAGAGAGAGAGGGTGGAGAAATAGGAGGGAGAAGTGGAGAGATAGAGGGGAAAGAAAGAGAGAGGAAGGGGAGAGAGAGGGAGATGGGAGAGAGAGAGAGGGTGGAGAGATAGGAGAGAGAAGTGGAGAGATAGAGGGGAAAGAAAGAGAGAGGAAGAGGGAGAGAGAGGGAGCGGAAAGAGAGGGGGAGGGGAAGAGGGAGAGAGGAAGAGAAGGGAAAGAGAGTGGGAGAGAGAGGGGGAATAGAGGGAAGAGAAAGGGCAGAGATAGGTGGAGAGAGAGGAGGAAGAGAGACACACACGAGGGAGACAGGATGTGAGGGAGGGAACGTTGGGGTAGAGAGAAAGAGAGGTGAGATAGGAGGTGGGGAACGAGGATGTGAGGCATTGTGATAAGAGGAGTGAGGATGGGGAGATAGAGGGGAGAGGAAAGAGAGAAGGGGCAGAGAGGATGGGAGAAAAGGTGGAGAGGAGGGATAGGAGAGAGGGGTGGGAGTGAGGGGAGAGAGGGTCGAGAAAGGGTGAGAGTCAGAGAGAGAGGAAGGGGAGGGGAGAGAGAGGATAAGGGGGAGAGAGAGAAGGGGGGAGAGATAGAAGGAGAATAGAGAGAAATGCTCACAGACTAACGGCCGAAAAAAGGCGGGAAATTGTGCATGTCCACTTTTGTGTTTGCCCTTAGGGCGT